>JAWPHD010000428.1:0-25000 GCA_037043455.1 Cyrtodaria siliqua
ATCATGCAGCTTAACAATTATTTGTAAACTGTGTTGGTCATCTGTTGTCTACAAGAGCTGCTGTATACCTTGACGTGTTCGTTGGCGGACGGACTATAAACCTTAGAACTACACACACACACACACAAGAGCTGCTGCACGTTATGTATGCGGAGAATGTAGTAAATCATATGCTTAAAGTTCTCCGGCCATGTTTTGTTTCATGAACATGTTTATGTTTATTTAAATCGAAATCAATACACAACAATAGATATTTACAATTTACACATTGCAATATCTGTGAAAAGCGGGAATAAGATTTTATTTGATGACGTAGAAAACTTTGAACAGGTAAATTAATACACAGGTAAATGCATTTATCAATTATCTGGCAATAGTTGTGCAGCTATACAGTTCAGATTTACCTCATTTCCCCGTGCAGTCACGCAGAGGTAAAAGTAGTATCTACGTCATGCAAATAATACTTATTTTTACATACTACAACTTAGCAACGGTTTTCAATTTATGTTTCTCTCCGAGACTATCAAGAATTGGTCATATGATGTTTAAGAGTTAAATGTGTTAATTGATAATACTACAAAAAGGGTGGCCATTCATCTTTAACGGTGAAACAAGTATACTTCTCATGTGTATCATGGTATGCTTACTGGAATGAGTGTGCCATATATGTGGGCGATCACTTCCAAGTGGACAAGGGGAGTCCGTAAATCATTATGTACAAGAATAATCAAAAAATGTAACTGGATCAGAGCATTCAGGAATATTTGGTTACACAAAAAGTTGATGAAATGCTCATGGTTGAATGAGAAGATGCCTCCTAAATGATGACCTAATGGATGACCTAATGGTCGGAGTTAAGGTTACACCATAGTGTCGTAATACAATCTCAGCTAAACTTAAAATTGCTATGATATATTAGTAATGGCCAAATTTAGTAATATAACCGTTAGAATTTGGTTCCAGTACATAGATTTTATCAAGGCGTTGAGGTTAATTTATAATTTTAATCTAAGTTTGAGTTGATTCCATTGGCTTTGTTTGTTTTGTTTTACGCCATTTTCAACACATGTAAGGTTATGTATTATGACGGTCGTTTTCTATGGTGGAGGTACTTTTCCTGGGTAGGACCAGTACTGTACACCTCCCGCCGTCCGTAAGAATCGACACTTCCCCACTTACAGTCGAGCTCCCAGTGGGATTCGAACCCGCAGCGGTGAGAGGCGAGAGGGTTTACAAAGCGACGTCGCTAACCCCTCGGTCACGCAGTCGCTTCTCCTTAAATGGCATTACCACATTATACTGTATAGACAAAGACTGTGAGAGTCAGTCGAAGTTAAAGTCAAATTTGAAAACAACTTAACCAAATGTGCATGGCAGTTCATGAGGTAAAAAGCGTTACACAAACTGGCGATATCCTATGATTTGATATCAAAGCAGATTATCATGAGAATAATACATAGGTGTAGAAAGAGGTGGGGCCAGCCCCCATCCACCACCCAATAATTAGACAGTGGGTGGGGCCAACGTATCTTTTGGCCCCGCCCCCTCCCCTAATAATTTGAGAAGGAAAATGGTTTATGTTCCAAAAGTACCGTTTACCCTGTACTGTTGTATGTCATGGTCACCAGTTATTGTGAAACACCAATGAAAGCAAGCAGGTAACTTGTGTTAAATTTTATACTAGAGCTTAACACGTGGGCAATACAAAGGAACTGATAGAAAGAGATATGAAAGTACTTGCTTCAGTTCTTAGGAATAAACTATATACTATTTGAAATTAAAGCAACTGCATCACGAAGTAGTTTTAGAGAAATGACTGCTGAAAGAAAGGAGCAACAAATGCAGATACCGCTATAGGAGCAACACGGACCATCCGGACAGACATAATCTGAAAGAAGGTAGTTGAACTGTAGGTTATTTTGAGCTCCCACTCTCACCCCAACAGCCCCCAAAGTGAGATGCTGCCGGATGTTTTGCCAAAGGACACAACGAAAAAAAAACACAGTGGTGCCAGCAAGGCTCGATTTCATTATTTCCGGATTCAAAGTCAAAAGGGCCATCCACTGGCCACCGTCTTCCCCTAAATGAAACAAAGTCTACAGAAAACATTAATGGTGACATATTCAATTATGTATCCAGTTAATGGTTGTTCCAGAGTCTGATTTTATTTTGAAAGCACCTGTCTGCGTCGTTTAATCAGCTCGTAGATCGCATAGACTTTGCTGTGTGGTAATATACTGTGGGAAAAAACACTTTAAACTTTTAATCGACATTCATCAGATCAAAAGGTAGTATTATATTGTTGGTAGTATCAAGTGCGACTAACCCTTAAAATAGTTGTGTGACTTATTGTGGACCCTATGATGACGTCTGCCTAAATCATTATAGGACAGTAGGGTTTGACGTTTGTCTTTAATCTTGTATTGTCTTACCCTTAACGGTTTATTCTCTTGTTGCTCTGGCTTCTGCCAAGTCATTCAGTACTTACTTTGTGGCTTTCTAGACTTTTTTTTTTATATTATATATTCATGATCATTTATGTGTTTAACTTATATTGCCTATTAATGCTGCCTTGTTTGTTAGAGATTCTAACCTGACGGGGATTTATTTACTTACACTGTCCCGTTTATTGTGATGACAATAGGGTAAGAGTGAGGTTTGGTGCACCCTAGAACCTGGTTTACACCCACAGCGGCCTATTTTGCCACTGACCGTTCCAAGGCGATAGCGCTATTGTCAACCCGTTTGTGTTTGTGATGTCTTATTTGGTCTTTTATTCTTCTTTAAAGCTGTTCTTTGAGGTTGACTGTCGTCTTTGAATGCTACTTTCCCTGTTCGATTTTTATATTTACTTAATATACTAATTTCTGCACTGAGTTTTCTTTAACGTCTTTATATTCTGAATTGCTCTCAACCCGAATAGGAAGTGCCTCTTAATCATTTAAATAAACAAATACATTGCATCTATTGAATTCTTGTTTGAAGACAAAAACATTCTGTTCATCCCAAAAAGTATTTTTCATGAACACGAATATAATAGAATACTGCAAAGACAGGGTCACGTTCAGCTATGTTAAATGGAAAATTAGTTTTTAAATAAATAACCCAGTTTTCTGCGATTTTTATTTAAATTTGCATTTTTACCTCAATTATCATAACTTCTTATCTCCGATCCTTTGTTATTTATTTTCTGTATCTCAACACGTTTTTAGATTTATGAAAATAGTATACAGCATTGTTTTTTGTTGAATGAAGTATGTTAAGTTTTTCAAATATCATTGATTTGTTTGCTTTTTTGTTATTGGATTTTACTCTCCCCACCCCACACCCCCTTCACACACACTTTGTTTATTCCAAACATTTCCCGTTGTATATCGACCGCCTCCCCCCTTCCCCACTCCGCCCCCACCCGTCCACCCCGTCCCATACCCCCACCGCTCCTCGCGCTATATGCAATGATTTTTTTTTTTAAAACAACTTCCAGTTTTCAGCCATTTTAATTTAATTTGGATCTTTTGGCCCCCAAAGTGGCATTTTCAAACATTTGATCATTTGAATTTCTTTTCTGTTGCTCTCGGCATCTTTAAATTAATAACAATACAATAACAACTTCTTTTTTTTAAGTGTATATTAAAGTTTCATAACTATTGCAAATATTAAAGTTTTTAAGGATTTTTTTTTATTATTTTCCCAAAAGTTCAAGATGTGTTCATTTTGTTCATTCCAAATTTTTCTATATATACATATATATATATATATATATTAGACAATTTTGAAAATCTTCAATCCCTTATATGGCAATGAGACATTTAAAAACAAAATAGAAAAAAAAAACACGTCATTTCCTAATCTCTGATCCTTTGGGACTTTGTTTCTGTAGCTTAGAACATCTTTAGATTAGAGAAAAACACAATGACAATGTGTGTTTTGTTTTGTTTTAAGTGTAGAATATAATTATTAAAAAAATCAGCGATTTTTATGCTTTTTTTGCTATTTTTCCTTTTGTAACTTAAGGGCACCTCGCCGATTATGAAAATGTTTTAACCATTTTTGTTGCAATTTGTGTAGGGTCTTATATCCTCTAGCCTAATATTAGAAAGTGTGATTATGACCAAAACAAATTCAGATAATATATATAATGACGCATATGTTTATGGTTGGTTGAATGTTATTTTACGTTAATTTCTCACTTACAAGTCGAGCTACCAGTGGGATTCGAACCAGCAGCGGTGAGAGGCGAGAAGGTTTCAGACTTGCGTTTATGATGTTTCGTCAATAAGAGTGTGATGAAAGTGATGAATTTACCCAGCGAATTATATAATTCTTTCAGACATGTGTTTGCATTTGATAAACCAGGCACCCCATTAAACCCCTGCGTTCGGTAGGCCCTACCACCATTATGCTTCGAGATTAGGGGTTCAGCATTCTGACCAATCACTGATCATGTTTTTACAAGTACAGCTATTAATAGATGCACTAACATTCAAAATTTGACAGTTAGAAATATTACAGAACAGAAATACATTTTATAATTATTTTTATATATTTGTACAGAGTAATGTTTAGTGTATGTACAGAGTAATGTTTAGTGTACAGAGTAATGTTTAGTGTATGTACAGCGTAATGTTTCGTGTATGTACAGAGTAATGTTTAGTGTATGTACAGAGTAATGTTTAGTGTATGTACAGAGTAATGTTTAGTGTATGTACAGAGTAATATTTAGTGTATTGTACAGAGTAATGTTTAGTGTATGTACAGAGTAATGTTTAGTGTATGTACAGAGTAATGTTTAGTAATGTTTAGTGTATGTACAGAGTAATGTTTAGTGTATGTACAGAGTAATGTTTAGTGTATTGTACAGAGTAATGTTTAGTGTATGTACATAGTAATGTTTAGTGTACAGAGTAATGTTTAGTGTACAAAGTAATGTTTAGTGTATTGTACAGAGTAATGTTTAGTGTATGTACAGAGTAATGTTTAGTGTATGTACAGAGTAATGTTTAGTGTATGTACAGAGTAATGTTTAGTGTATGTACAGAGTAATGTTTAGTGTATGTACAGAGTTATGTTTAGTGTATTGTACAGAGTAATGTTTAGTGTACAGAGTAATGTTTAGTGTATTGTACAGAGTAATGTTTAGTGTATGTACAGAGTAATGTTTAGTGTATTGTACAGAGTAATGTTTAGTGTATGTACAGAGTAATGTTTAGTGTACAGAGTAATGTTTAGTGTACAGAGTAATGTTGTTTAGTGTATTGTACAGAGTAATGTTTAGTGTATGTATAGAGTAATGTTTAGTGTATGTACAGAGTAATGTTTAGTGTACAGAGTAATGTTTAGTGTATGTACAGAGTAATGTTTAGTGTACAGAGTAATGTTTAGTGTACAGAGTAATGTTTAGTGTATTGTACAGAGTAATGTTTAGTGTATGTACAGAGTAATGTTTAGTGTATGTACAGAGTAATGTTTAGTGTACAGAGTAATGTTTAGTGTATGTACAGAGTAATGTTTAGTGTATGTACAGAGTAATGTTTAGTGTATTGTACAGAGTAATGTTTAGTGTATGTACAGAGTAATGTTTAGTGTATGTACATGCCAAATGCTTTAAAAATGCTTTATTATGTAGAAATTTGTGATTAAACCTCACTGAGCAGCATAATGCATAAAATGAACAGAAAAGTTTCTCTCTGGCCATTTTGGCTTTTTTATATTCAACCCTGGCCTTTGAATTAAAATGTGTTTTAGAATTTCAATAAATATCGAAAACCTTGATTTGATTCTGACCATGGAGTCGCTCCTATTCTTTCTACATGTTTTATACTTTAAAGGGACACATGGCAATCTTGAGTTTTATTCAAACATTGAAATTTGCTCCTCAATTTAGTTATCCTGCGTCATTTTGATTTTCTTCACTATTTCACCAAATTTTTAATTATATTATTGATGCACTATTATAAAAAGTTAGTAATATGTACAAAAAAATTTGCTTTGAACTATTCTAACAATTACTATTAATGATTGAACAGATGCAAGTGAGGAGACAAAACTAAAGTGACGCCGTGAGTTTTTAAAAAATCAAGATTGCCGTGTGTCCCTTTAAATATGACTTGATCAACAACTCGTTGTTCTGATTGTTTCGAGCCACCCCAGAGAGGGGCAGGATACATAGGAATCTGGGAACCCTGCCCTCCGTATGGTTCTTTTACGTGCTCGGAGGATAGGCTTCGATACACGGGATCGTCTGTTTTCTTCTCCATCCGATGGACAAGACTAAGGTGAGTGTCTTGCTTAAGCTTTTAAAACGACTCGAAAATATTGACATGTATGTATGTCTTAATGGCCGATTGGAGCTGGTCCACCCACCCACCCACGACTGAGTATCTGCCTGCCGGCTCTCCCACCCAACCACCTGCCTACCTGCCTGGCAGGCATATGTCCTGCCGGCCTGTCCCTACGTGCCGGCCTGTCCCTGCCTGACCCTACCCGCCTGCCTGCCTGTCCACCCACCCTACGACTGAGTACCTGCCTGCCGCCTCTCCCACCCAATCACCTGCCTACCTGTCTGGCAGGCACCTGCCCTGCCGACCTGTCCCTACGTGCCGGCCTGCATCTGCCTGACCCTACCCGCCTGCCTGCCTGCCTGCCATCCCACCTACCCACCTACTTACTAAATAATGAACTTAATATTATAATACTAGTACGGCATCAACGAATATAGAAATAAAGCAAGCATTTATTGTGTCACGTAATGGTTCACCAAATGTTGCAATATTAAATTATGTACACATTATACTATTAAGATAGTTCAAAGCAAAGTTAATAAATATGCTCACCGTACAGGTGACTGACCTAGTACGCCACATGCCCGGTTTTATTATTCCAAACACGATAACATCTACAAAATACCTCGGCTCGCTGATACAATAAAACAGAACTGAAATGGACTGTTTCTTGGTCAAATCGTTCCGCCTGCTGTGCGCTTAATTTATAAAAAGTGGTGTATTTATAGTGGAAATAATACACACTCGTACCTAAAACAAAATGTATCCAGAAAAATCCCATGCCCCGTTAATTGGTAAACCTTTCAAAAACAAGAGGTCAATGACCTTAGTGTAAACTTATGTATTTCACATCGATTGTAACGAAAGGTCTATGAACTTATTTTAGTAACTCTCGATGTCTTCCTGGGTAGAACCAGTACTAAGATAAAGTGTCTTGCTCAGGGACACAACACATATGGATCGAACCCACGACTTTTCGATCATGGGTCCAACGCTCTACCCCTAGACCAATGCGCTTCGTTTCTGTAACTTTCATGAAAATCCATCAATGACCTTGAAGCTCTACTGGCAGGTTCTGAAAGCTAGATCAGCATTCCTGTAAAGTTTCATGAAAATCTGTCAAGTAGTTTCAGAGTAGTCGTTACAAGTTTTTATATATAACTCTATGGAAACAAAGATGGCCACTGGCAACCATGTTTAATGTCGAATCAAAATAATTTTCAACAAGGGCCAACATCATGTCAGAGTGATCATTTTAGAAAATAGAAAAAGTCCCATATCAATATCACTTCTTGTTTTCAAGAAGTAGTCGCTACAAATTTTTATTTTTAGCCATGGCGGCCATCTTGAAATTTATGTTAGTATAAACTACACATCAAGAGCAACATTTCTGTTAAGTTTCATGAAAATCCTTCAAGTAGTTCAGAGGAGTAGTCGCTACAAGTATTTACTATATAACTCTATGTAAACAAAGATGGCAGCTAGCAGCCATGTTTAATGTCAAATCAAAACGATGTTCGACAAGGATCAACATCATGTCATGCTGACCATTTTAGAAAGGGACCCATATCAATATGACTTACAGTTTTCAAGAAGTAGTCGCTACAAACTTGCCTTTTAAAAACCTATTTTTAGCCGTGGCAGCCATCTTGAATTAGTAGTCGCTACTAACTTTTTTTTTAAAATCTATTTTTAGCTGTGGCGGCCATCTTGAATTTTCGGCCGACCTGAAATTTTCCTAGGACCAACTAGTCATCAAGAGCAACATTCCTGCGAAATATCTTGAAAATCCGTCAAGTAGTTTCAGAGGAGTAGTCGCTACAAGCTTTTACTATATAACTCTATGTAAACAAAGATGGCCGCTGGCAGCCATGTTTAATGTCGAATCAAAATGATTTTCGTCAAGGACCAACATCATGTCATGCTTATCATTTTAGAAAAAGTCCCATATCAATATCGCTTATAGTTTTCAATAATTAGTCGCTACAAACTTGTTTTTTTTTTTTAATCTATTTTTAGCCCTGGCGGCCATCTTGAATTTTCGGCCGACCTAATATTTTGCTAGAATCGATAAGACAACAAGAGCAACATTCCTGTGAAGTTTTGTAAAAGTTCGCCGAGTACTTTCAGAGGAGTAGTTGCTACAAATGTTTACTATATAACTCTATGTAAACAAAGATGGCCGCTGGCAGCCATGTTTAGCGTCGAATCAAAATGATTTTCGACATTATTTATGTTATTAATCGAACCTTGATGGTATTCGAGCTTTAATTTATTTCAACAATCTGGCCGAGTGTGATAAAGATAAGATGGAACATGAATATGCTAAAGCGTTAACGCAGCAAGCTATAGCATTGTTTTTATATGCAAGGGCCATAACTGCTGTTTCTTGTCCGATATGTTTAGTTTTTTAAAATTCTACCAAAGTTTGTTCCAGATCAATTGAAAAATGAAGGAGGTAGAGTGTTAACGATACAACTTATGTTTTTCCTCAATAAATCAACGACCATAACTCTGGTACTAACTCGATATTGCTGGTTTTCGGACTTGATCGAGCTTTCATTGATATTAAGATTTGACAAGTTTGATAAAGATCAAATACAACATGAAGATGCTAGTGTTAACTAGGCAGAATATGGCATTTTCCAGACAATGACCATAACTCCGGTTTTTACCAGTAAGATGTATCTGTTTAACGAACTTATCCGAGCTTATCTTATCAATATAAAGACCCTGACAAAGTTTAGTAAAAATCAAATAAAAGTGCTATACCCGATCAGAATAAAGAGATTTATGGTTCTGTTAAATGTTTATTTAATAAAGAAACTTGTGAACTAGCTATATCCGACTAAACAACACAGAGTTTTGGTGCTTGAATTATTAAATAAATAAAGGAATTTCAATTAGTTTTCATGAAAACTTTATTTAACACAACTTCTGATTTTCATCTGAAGGTTCGTTTCAATAAGATCTAGATTGAGAAATACACCGGGCATGTGGTATATGTGAGTTATAGCCCTTTATGTCAAAACAAGGAAATTTCAGCTTTTCACGCGACGACTTAAAATACGGCTTCTGATTTTCACCAAATGGTATTCGTAGGTTTGTTTATATCAAACCAGTGCCCGTATTCATAAAGCAACTTAAGTGGAAAATGTATGCTTTTTGCATATTTTTAAATATCCTTATTAACCTCTCAGGAACACTACAAACCTTCTGTTGTAAGATAACTATTTAGCTGTACATTTTATGTATCCAGAACCTTATCAGCAATATTAGGAAAACGTCTTAAAGCGATAGAAAAGGTTGTTTAAAAAGTTGATAAAATGTTACTTAAGTTAAGATATTACTCAGAAGCTCCGTATTCATAAAGCTTCGACAATGGCGAACTATTATCAATACATTATTGTCATCGATAATTTCAAATAAGAGATTATCATATAATAGAACTTTAGTAGACGGCTTTTGATTGTCATCACAATTGATTTGAATGCTTATTTTGTTTTAATAAGATCTCAGATGTGTTTGACAATAGACATAATTCATCCATAGCATCCAGCTGGACATGTGATCTATACTGCTAAAAGGCCATTTTACCAAGTAGAGCATACACATGCACGCTTGGGCCTAATGTTATAAATATGATCTCCACTAGAAGTAATTACAAAACGTGTATGAAAAAAACAATAAATAACACACGCAATATATAAATCTAATTGAAATGAATTGTGTAGTAGATCAACACGTCATTACTGGTTACTTCCATCCGTTCTAGAGAGCGGATAAGGATGCATAGGACCACAGGAAACATACCATAATCTTTATCAAATAGATTTCTAATGTGTGTCAACCTACTCGGAGGGTACGCGGGGCAGCCCGGTTTACGTCACCATCCAACTGACGAGGTTACCGGAAGTGCCCTGCCTAATGACCGAAGAAATACTGGCGCGGGTTAGGCTCGAACCCGTAATTTCCGCGTTCAGAGTCTACCGTGCTACACACTGGGCCACTGATGCCCCTATGCTAGTAGCACTATGCACGCAACTGCAATGTCAAACTGCAACTTGCAGTTCATTTATGCTACAACAATATGTTTATCCGTAGAAAACGCAATACTGCGTTTATCTATAGAAAACACAATATTGCGTTTATCAATAGAAAACGCAATAAACACTAAGTAAAATAATAGCTTACCGTACGGTAACTTAACGTTTGCCGCCTGTACAACCGGTAATATCACAAATAAGCAGATAAACAATAACACATCCATTGTTCTAGTCCGTGCGTTCGTTATCATTCTGTTCGACGTGGCGCACCTTTTGCACAAGGGCTGCCTCATTGTCTTAAAATTCTCCACGTCTCGTCCCTCTGTCCCCTTTTTCCTCCTTCTCTACGAATCCTTTCACGTCCACTTAACACATTGTCCGGTAAAAGACAAAAAAAGGCGGCCCTTGGGAAAGGGTAGAATTGAGCCCTCGACTGCCTTAATTCTCTGTTTAGGAGATATAACTGCAGCCTCAGAGCCAGACACTATGTGGCAGCCGAGTGAAAGACCCAGAGTTCCCTGAGATATACTTAATTTACATGACGTAGCGTGCGGTTTAATACTCATTTAAGCGAGGTACGGGAAAGGGTAGAGCGTTTTATGTTTTTAAAATAATGTTAATGGTTTTTGTGTTTTACATTTTTAAATACGTGATATAGTCTGCTGTTTTATGTCCTTTATATCGGAGGTTCAAAAAAGGGAAGAACATGGGCAAGCTTTAAAACACAATGGAAGGAACTGCGTGGTTAATTATTACAATTAGTAGATCAGAGACATTCAAATAAAACAATAATTATATATACAAATATACATTCATTTCGTTCCTTAAAAAAACAGTTGTTTTTTGAGTAATTTTAATTAAATGTTTAGTATTTCCATGACCAAGCATAAAAATGCATGCTAATGAATGCTTTGGTTTTATAGACATTTGTCTGGCAGTAACCGTCTCATTCTGAAATAATTTATGTTTGACTGATATTTATATTTAGATGGGCGTGTGTGTATGTAGTTCTAAGGATTATAGTCCCTTCGCCTTTTAACCAATATGACGTGCTAAAGGTATATGTGCAATAGAGAATCTGGATTGTGTATTTAGATGGGCATTTCAAGGAAGACTATATAACACGGTGCGAGAATCGCCCGTGAAACGGCTCGATGATGCACATCTCTGGAAGTTGATGCATGGGGTTTAACGTCGCCTTTAATAATCTTTCAGTCATACCGAGACTCACCATGATAACTCACCCAGTTATAGTATACTGATACCAGTCCTGATATATCAGTGGCGTAGCTGTCTATAGGCACTGTAGGCACGTGCCTAAACATTGTCCCCAGAAATAAAAATGCCAAAATTGCAATAAAAACTGACGGGGGTAAAGGGTGGATGGGTATGGTCAGCTCAAACCATTTTTTACTCGTGGTGGACGTTTGAAATCGATTTTGGCGAGATTTTGAGAGATTCTACGAGACTTTCAGAAAACGTGTTTTCAAGTCAATTTCTTACTTGTGATAAACGGCAAGTGAAGTCAAAAAGTGTAGCTGATGCATAAACATTTGACGCTGTCAAGTTTATTTTATAGTTCAGTGAACTATCAACAGTTCAGGACATCGCATTCGCCTTTGATTACTCTGCGAAACGATTAGCTGCCTTTACGGAAGAGCTAGCACAGGACGCTGCACGAGCTAGCACAGGACGCTGCGTCGAAAGAACAGATGGACCAAGCTCAGAACCCTGTGTGAAACACGTGCGGATGCTCGTGACGAACGAGCTGACACTTTGGGTTGGAATAAATTATACGAGAAAGCATCTAGCATTGTACGGATTGCCAAATTGAGCCCAGCAAACCAAGGCAGTCACCATTACCGAGCCAATCCCGAACTTGAAACACCCTGGGTTACAGCGTACGTCTTTTCAGACCAGTTGTTGCAAATGATAGAAACCCGAACTCTAAAAAACGAAGAGCGTTATTCGGCCGAATATGTGTAGCGTCTCCGTGGTCTCCGTTGTCGGGGGGTTAACAACGTTGATTTGTAAGCGTTCTCGCCGCTCACCGCTGCGGGTTCGAATCCCAATAGGAGCTCGACTGTAAGTGGGGAAGTATCGATTCTTACGTAGGAGGTGCACAGTACTGGTTCTACCCAGGAAAAGTGGATGGTCTGCCTACACCACAAAAAATCGACCGTCATATATAACCTGACATGTATTGAAAATGACGTAAAACACCATACAAAAAAAACAAATCGGCCGAATATTTACTGCTAAAGAAGCCAATCTTCAGCCTGAAATGGCAACAGAGATTTACGCTGCGTATGCTACAGATATAAGGGATATGAACAGTTTGGTAATGAGTTGGCGAGGTGGAAGGTGAAATGGGATATATCCAATGCAACCCCACAAAGGATAAGAGAAACGTTAAAACAAACTGTACCCATGTATAAACAGCATATTGACAGTGCTTCAGACCATGCCACCTACATCAGCGTCTTGCGAAAGATCATTCAGTGCCCTGAAACGCATGAACAACTATTTGCGGTCGACAATGAGCAGTGGCAGGCTCTCTTCTCTGACGCTCCTTCACATTCACAAGGACATGCACATTGACATAGTGTGTGTTATAACTGTGTTTGCCTCCTCCAAATGTAGAAACATGGACTTTTTCTGAGATATGTTATAGACCTACGCATTAGTAGTAACTATTTCATTTGCCATGATTGTGCAAAATTTCGAAAGATTTTGAGAAAATAAGTATTCATTATAATATAATTATGTTATTTTGTTCTGTTTTGAGGTTATTGCGGTTATTTTTGTGAAAACGAATATTAAAAAAGCGAAATCACGGGTTAAAAACATAGGTTTTGCGGCTTAAAATACCGCCAGAAAGCAGGATTTGGCTTCCTTTTTAAAATAAAAATCTCATGGGGTAATGCCCCAGGACCCCCCTAGACCTGGTGCCTACACATTGATTTAGGCACAGCTACGCCCCTGTATATGCTGAACGTCAAGCAAGGGAGCGACTTGTATCATATTTCGGAAGTTATGGTGTGACCCGGCCGGGGATTGAACTTATGCGCACCGAAATATCTACGACCATGCCAGCTCTGCGGTGTACAAACCGCGGGCGTAAATGAGCATCAGCAGAAATCGCTCTATTCAACGATTACTGAACGTGTGTTTTCTAAGACCCCTAACAGCCCCCTTGAAACAAGATACTTTCACACGCTTGTGTTTTACAGAATTATTGCGATAAGTTTTGTAAGATGATGCAAATTAGGCCAGTGGAATTGTTTCTTGTTTTATGGAAAGACGCTTACAGATTATTTTAATCGAAAACGTTTTAGCGAGTCTTAAACGAATCCGAGTTATTCATTTTTGCGCTGACTGAAAAATCAATACACATTTTAAAATATTATTTCAAAAAAATATTTATGAAAAAAGTAAACCAAAATCAAATGTGTCATGAATGTACCTAGAAACATACATTTTCACCCAGCATTATCTTGCCTAATTCAGAGACACGAACTCAAAGATTTTGTGAACGAACCAGTAAAAAGTATATAAGTTTGTGTGCCATAAATAAATGTGCTGATGTATGCAATATATTCAAAAGTTTCGTTGGACACACCACGTTGTATGGCTTATAACGAAGTCTTACACATTCTGTTCGTGATTTAACGAGACAAAAAAACACACATTGAAAAATTAATCATTTGCAAAAATCTGCGGTTTGCTTCGCGGAGTGTTGGTGCAATATTAGACATTTTGAAAGTTCTGCAATAACATGCTTAATGATATTTGTCTATACACCACGTGTTCGTTAAATGTAACTCTGTTGGGATTATCATTTGAGGTTTATTATTGATTAAAGTCACCTTAATTAATGATAAAACAAATCTAAATAAAAACAATAAAGTTCAATAATAGAAATACAAGAGACTGAAAATTATATAGTAATAGTGTAAATGTATTGATCACCAATCATGTACTTATATAAGTATATCAGTATAATATAAACTAATTTGAATCTCTTCTCACGTAACATATACATGTGGTGATTGATGTTGTAATTGAGTATGTAAGATGTATCTATAATACGTATAGCATCATTGGTCAATGGTCGAACGACGTTGCGTTGCCTCTCACCGCTGCTGGTTCGAATCCCACCGGGAGCTCAACTTGTTGTAAGTGAGAAAGTGTCGATTCTTACGGATGGCGGGAAGTATACAGTACTGGTTCTGCCCAGGAAAAACGGCGAGGTCTGCCTCTAACACAAAACAATCGACAATCATATATGGCCTAAAATGTATTAAAAGTGACGTTAAACCATTCAAACAACAAATAAATAATCTAAAACTATAAAAAGTGTATATTATTTTGTTATGAATTTTATTACATTAATAAATGGTTAAAATATATTTTATCTTTCAATTCGTTACAACATTTCAAGTAGTATAATACATGTATATTAAAGCGATTTTCAAAAACGGTAAATGAAAACTAAGCGAGGCTCTATCTAGCGCTATGGGAGACTATTTCAAGCTGAAGTTACCTATTATACATATATATTACATGTATATTACTAACTGTTGGTTATATTGCACCAATAATATATTTAAACCTATGGTAAAATAATAACGAACATTGAAAAAAAAATATGTATTAATAAATCAAGGTTATTTTATCATCTCGTAAAGCACTCGCGCTCAAATTAAACGTATACATATGAAAACGTGGAAACGTGGCTCCTTCGTAAATGGAGTGTCTACTATAGAATTTGCAGCAACTCTGCAGGTTAGAAAGATCTAGGCCCATTCTCCATACCCATCTTGATGTAAATGGAGGATGAGCCGGGCATGTTCATTCCTGTAAGGCGCCATATAACCTTTAAAAAAACCCATAAAAACCATAAAACAAATAGTACTAAGCATTCAACTGCCTTTGTGTGCTGTATGTGTCTTTAAAATAATTCCGGAATAAAACATGTTTATTTGTTCTTAGTTTATTCAACATTTATATAAATTCTTCTGCTTAGTTGTTCCTTTATACGGACGTGGCTCAAGGTTTACCACCACTAATTACATGTAAACCTCCAAGGTGTAGTTATATGTAAACCTCCGCGGTGTAGTCGAATGTAGTTCCTATAATAAAAAGTAATCCCTCCTTTTTTTATGGAAATGGGCATTATAAGTTGGGGAAAACTGCCAATTTCTATTCGATTTTGTGGTTGTATGTATAAGAAGCGTATTAATAGGTTTTACTGGACTGATGAACATTTTCAAAATTTCGACTCTATGCACTTTGTGAGCAATGAAAACAGTCGATCAATGAAAACAGTCGATCAATGAAAACAGCTGTACCATTGATCTGCTAAGTAGACAAACAAAAACTTTCTTACATGTCTTGTGACGCCACGTTTTCTGGTAATTTTTCAAGTGGAAAATTAGTTTTCTATAAACATTACACTGCTGCATTGAGTTGAATTTGCAGCAAATCATTAACATGTGACACTTTAACATTGGTGCCTATGGGGAAAATAATTAGTGGTTCCATACCTCAATACACGTTCCATACCTCAATAGTTGCAAAACTATAGACCACTGACTGAGCCTTTCAAAGATGTGATCAGTGACCTCAAAGACCATATGTTTATTTTTTCTTTGTATTTTCATCTAAAACTTTAGATTCTAACCTAGTTAGCAACGATAATCACATCACACGGTTCGCCGCCACTAGATAGCGATCGCATCTGCTTCTGGTTGTTAAACTACATGTACAGTTAATCGTTATATGATGTTTATATTCATATTGGGAAAAAAAGCATAATGTATAAGTCCCAGTTAGTGGATTAATTGGTTAATATGTAAGTTCCGACACGCAGATTAATTAGTTAAGACAAATGTTTCAACTCTCGTATTAATGAGTTAATTTACTAGTTTCGACACGCGGATGAATCAATTTATATACTTTAAAGCGCCAACTCGGGGCTTAACGAGTTAATGTCTAAGTTTCGATTCGCGGATGAATTGGTTAATATTTAAGTTCCAACTCGCGGACTAATTGGTTAGTTTCATAGTTCCAGCTCGAGGACTAGAGGGGTTAATGCATTGGTTTTTAATTTATACGTTCGAACTCACGGAATAATTGGGTTCATATATAAATAAATTCCGACTCGCGGATGAATTATTTAATATATAAGTGCCAGCTCAGTTAATTGGTTAATTTAATAGTTCCAGCTCGAGGACTAGAGGGTTACTGTATCGGTTAATTTATAAGTTCAACCCCGTGGAATAAGAATGTAAATATATAAAATCCGACTCGATGATGAATTAGTTAATATATAAGTTCACACTCGCGGATTAATCGGTAAATGTATCAGTTACAACTCGCGGTAAATGTATCAGTTCCAACTCGAGGAATAATTGCTTACTGTTTAAATTTCCGCAAATTAATTGTGTATTTGCCTGACTTGACTCTATGCAGCTTTAATATCCTAACTATGCAGGTGTGAATTACTAAATTTGCAAAACACAAACCGTTTGTACAAGTTTGAATATATTTTATTAAAACACAAAATTGCCAATAGTATCCTAGTTGATAGTTAATAGTTTTGGCATATGACTTATTGTTCATTATATTGCACCAATGATAAAGTTAATGACGACGAAATAGTCTATTTCATTTTATTGAATTATATGCAAGCAGCTTAAAAGTTAAATATAAAAAGAAATGGAGGTGCTACTTGTAATGCTTGATAAGGGTTTTAAGACTGTCCTGTGTCCCTTTAACAGGGGCGTAGCTGTGCCTAAGTCAGTGTAGGCGCAAAGTCTAGTGGGGTCCGGGGGTATGCTCCCCCGTAATTTGTTTTCAGAAGGAAGTCAAATCCTGCATTCTGACGGTATTTTAAGCAGCAAACAATATGTTTTTAACCCGCGATTTTAAGCTTTTTTAATCTGCGATTTCGCAAAAAAAACAACATCGGAACAGAAAAAAAAAACATATATTAATATGAATACTTGTTTTCTGAAAATCTTTCGAAGTCTTGCACAATCATGCTGTGTTTGGTTCCGAAAGACCACGAGCGAAAACAGTTCGACTTTTATTTTCTGAAAAGACCACGAGTAAAAATGGTATGAGCTGACCAATACACCTCCACCCATAACCCCACTCTGTTTTTATTGCATTTTTGGTGATTTTTTTTTGTTGATTTCTGTGGACAATGTGTAGGCATGTGCCTACAGTGCCTATAGGCAGCTACGCCACTGTTTAAGGCAGTCTACAGGACTGTCTCGATTACCCAAATTAAACAAATGCAATATTATGACAACTGTTTTTTTTTTTATTCTTAAATAATTTAATCTATATTGTATGACTATTGCACGGGTTTCAGTCTGCATTGTGGAACAGCGTTAACGGCCTATAATACAGGCTGAGTCTGCATTGTGGAACAGCGTTAACGGCCTATAATACAGGCTGTTGTATGATTCGTTTTACCACTGTCCTAAAATACCATGAAATGCATTTGTAAAAACACACATGTTGCATGAAAGTTAATATGTAATTGATACCAGAGAGTTGTGTTTTGTGGGAAAGCAGAAAATAACACAGCCAGACGTTTCAGTGTCTTATCAGAATTTTTAATCTGACACAGTTTCGTGGCTTACATTTGGAAATGCCTACATTACGTGTTGGCTTGTAAGGAGAGTGAGTACAGGCTTGTTCTCAACAATTAGGCCAAGTTAAACGCAGCACAACACATTGTCTTCGAGTAACAAGTTAAAAATAACCTTAAATTGAATGTGATAAAGTGCATACGCCGCACCTCCACGCCTCCAATGCCCACCCCCACTCAAACACAAACATACATATAACACAAAAAAATCTTCAGAGGCAAGTGACATGATCCTTTGTTGAAAACGTTAATTTTGCATCTTGCAAATAGTCAAGTTATGCAGATAACCTAACGCGGCCGTAAATATCAAACTCTTTATATTAGATAAATTATACACTGAATAATTCCATGTAGTAAAGCGGGAACACAATTACACTAATGGCCACACTTCCGTTTACTTACCTTGCCGCATCATTATTTACAGGCGCGTGACGAAGTAGTTTTACTCTGCATTAACTATTCATTGAATGAACTCTGCCCAGAGCTTCTTTGAACTCTGACATGTGGATAGTTGAAACAAGATGCATTGCGCAGCCTATTCTATTAACATTCTTTCATAGGAAAACTAACGCATTTATTTTCAGTGGCGTAGATTCTAAAAGTTACTCGCTGACCCAGTACCCGTATTTTATACAAACCTAATATTGTTAACGTATGATGTCTATGTTTTTCATATGAAAAATAGAATAATAATACGATAATCGTGCCCCCACCCACCCCCCTATTATCTATATAGCACATGGTAAGGATGCTTGTTGACACTATCTTTGTCAAATTACCGAATTTATTCAAATCCTTTACACCGTTCGTTAGGTCTGATTTTCCATTTATCACATTAAATTCACAGTTCGAACGAAAACACACCCGACTTATGTTTACTTCCAGTTGTACTCAAAGAAGTGACCAAAACAGTTTCGGTTTCTGATTACGTATGTTTTCACTGTTAAAATATCATCCAATTGGGGATATCGTATTTTTTTATTTATTTTTTTATTTTTTATAATATTTGCGGCTCAAGTGCCAGTGTGAAAGAGTCCTGTTAGATTTCAGCAAAACATTCAAATACTTCATTACGTTTGACAGTATTATTATTGCATGTTGATCGTTAGTATAAACTAGTATAATACATTCAAGTGTGCTATATATTCAATTAATAACATGTTTAAATAACTGAAGGCAATGAAAAGTATACATCATACACCACAGGACATAATTGCGTTAACTTTATTATGAAATAACTTTAAAACGTAAAGGCTTTTTTGTCAAGGATGTATATGTCAATATCCAAAGTTACATATGACTGTTTATATTTACAAGTTTATTGTTGATTTTGTCATTCAATGTCATTTAAATAAATAACATGTTGATGGGTTTTTTTATGTCTGGGACAGAAACTTATAAAAAAAATCGACCGTAGTATTGCAGTATATAAACACGGCTTTGTGAGATTGGTATTAAGTCAGTATAATTCAGTGAATTCATATAAAATATATGTTAAGAGAGGATTTCTATTAAAAGTTATTGTGGTCATCTACAGAAAAGGTGATGTTGGATTATTTGGACTATCGCGGAGAACTAAAACAGGGCCCGTATTCATAAAGCAACTTAAATCGAAAATATTATTTAAGTCAAAATTTAAGATTTTTACATATTTTCAAATATCCTGATTAACCTCACAGGCACTCTGCAGAGCATCTATGTTAAGATACATTTTAGCCGTGGGTTTTATCTATCCACAGCATTATTAAAAATATAAAGAAGAGTATTAAAACGATAGAAAAAGGTGTTTAAAAAATTGATAAATTTTGATTTAAGTTAAGATATTGTTAATAAACTTTATGAATACGGACCCAGGAAAAACTCAAAACATTTTGGATAAAAGAGACACTTGACAATTTCGGTTAAAGGGACATTTGGCTATAGTATTTGGACTTTATTTTAAAAGTGGATTTGACAGGAATACTGAATCTAGTTCATTTGTATTCTTTTAAGTGAATATATTTCATTGAACTGTTAGAACTGTTAGAATAAATGTATGCTGCTGTTTTTTCCTTTTTCGGTACATTTTATCCGTAACGCAATACATGGGACGTGCATAGAACAAAAACGTATTGCATCTTGTTACCGCTTATAACTGAATCGTAGTCGCACCAACAGCTAAGGTCATAGGGCGACTTTCCCAGCTTCCATCAGTGGAGAAAGACCCAAGGTGCCCATCCGGGAATTATTCCTGCACGAGAGGGTACATGGGTAGAACCACAGACGTTCGCAAGCCACTTGGATAGCTTCCTCACATACAGATTCCTAGGTTCATGAGGGAACGAACCGACAGCGGTGAGGGGCACGTGATTTCAAGTCAGCGACCCTAACCACTCGGTCACGGACGCCAGTTCCTGCTAATAATGATTCTATCTCCATGGTAACGTAAGCGGAAGTATTTGTTATCGGTGTAATTTAATAATACGCTGTCAAACATTTTTACAAGAAACGGGTTCAGACATGTGTGTACGTGAGAATAAAAAGTGAAACACGGGCGTTCGTCTAGCCATGTGGTTAATTTATAAGTATGTATACCGCTAGTAGTATTTGATTGCGCTTTCAACAGCAGAATGTCGTCACCGTGAGCGTGCCAGGATGCACAAGATGCACCAACTTTGCCTCTTTTCCAGACATTATTTTTTGTGAGTAAGTTCCGTAGAGCAGTAAATGTAGAATTAAACCAGTATAAACCAGAAATGTTTTATTTAAAGGCAACATGATGGCAACGTAAAAGCACAATATATGGTTGTTTTTTTTGAGAGTATTAAAGCGCTATTCTTTAAGATAAATCCATTGTTATCATATACATTATCTAGAACACATATGCTTGCATACCGGATAAGGCTTTTCATGGGGGATGGAAAGTCTTATCTTTATGGGTAAAGATAAAAGTCACGCGCGCACCAACGTCCGGTATGCAGGAAAACAGGCAAAACGTTAATAGCTCACGGCGTCAACGCACAACATGTCTCTGATATACAATTTGTTTTATCTATCATAGGTATTCGGTTCAGATAGGGAATTCCAACCCTCGGTATAAGTGTTTTAATCGGAACCTCGGCACAGCCTCAGTTCTGATAAAAACACTTATACCTCGGGTTGGAATCTTCACCGGATACCCATGAAAGATTCTTATAGTAATATCGCACCACTTGGAATAGTTGGAATGACCTACCGAAGATATTAGCAATTGACGAAGATACTCGTTATTGATCGAAGATACTCGCTATTGACGAAAGATACTAGATATTGACGAAAGATACTCGCTATTGACAAAAGATACTCGATATTGACGGAAGATACTAGTTATTGACCCGCTATTGACCGAAGATACTATCTATTGACCGAAGACATTATCTATTGACCGAAGACATTATCTATTGACCGAAGAGTTAGCTATTGGGCAAGGGATATTTGCCTTAAATGAAGTAATGTGTTCCATTGATTACGTTTTACACACATTATAAAACAGCAGACTGAAAGCAATGTATACAGTAGGATTTGTATTTGCTCAAAAACTCTCATTCAGTTAGACACGAGTACTTTGGTAGCGATGACTGCAGTTATCATCAGGTTTATTAACCCTTAACCCGCTACATATATATAATGGACTGTTCTTTCTTTCAATTAAGACCATTCCATTTATGTGATAAAGGGGTGTTTTGGGGAAAAGAACTGATCATTCGGACATTGTAAACCCTGATCAGCCTGCGAGTTATTGATCTGGGTTTACAATGGACGCAAAGGCTATTATAGTCGTGCTTAGCGGGTTCAGGGTTAAAATAGACTACTAGTATTTGTTTAAACGTATTTTATTTTCAAAAGTTTACAATACTACATATGTAAGTGTACAAAGCATACAATAGGATAAAAATGAAAGCAAAACTGCTTATAGAATTTTCTTTAGGATGGTAATTTGTAATTTACATGATTTTTTAAAGTTGCTGATTTTAAAGCTGAAAAACACATACTAGTAGCAAGAAATATCTATGAAAAGTTATCAAAAGAAAGATTTTTTTTGGGTTGGGGGGAGTGGGGGGTGGGGTGGGGGGATGGTGCGTGTGGGGGATGAATCTTTGGATTACGAAGGACGGCGACAATGGAGAGGAGCAGAGTCATACATCAACGTCACGACTTGTCAGTCTCTGTTCATTTAAGCAGAAATTGTAAGAACGTAGTAGATATTAAAATAGACTATATAAAATAGATATTAAAATAACCGCTTGTTTCAGTCAAAGGTGTTACGGATTTAAAGACAAAATTCAAACAGGTAACCCATAAGCATCCGGGAACAGACGTTTTTCAGTGGTGAATAAAAATGACATCCTTTTCAAAAATTGGTTGAGAAGTAGGAATTTCATTTACGAAAATTGTTTTTGATACGGCACTTTAAATTCTGTCGCAACAAAATATTTCAAACATATAAAAACATACAAACTGAGCTTTTATTGAAAAATTATTTAAATGTGTTGGATAAACGTAAACTAAGACACTCTGAACGTTACATAGCAAAATATTAGGACCAATTGAAAGTTATTTGAAATTTCTCAAGTTTCTGCTGTCTCAAGAAATTTACATGGGAAAAGCCCCATCAGAAAAGCATTTTGGCTGTAAAATATGTATATCTCAAACGACTTTCAAAACTAATGTATATGTATTTACTACTTAACATTACAGGTCTAATGATATATAATTTATGTAGTTTTATTGAAACAGCTCATTTTAATGCTGAAAAAAACTTTGGCGCCCGAGCTGTAGGTTAACGTAGCTAAATTACAATACAAAACCGTCATCAAAACTCTATCCCGGTGTTCAGATCATATAATAATGCATATGTGCCGATTATAAGTATATTTTTTCACGGGTTCTTAAAACACCCGTGATTGAATATGCGTAAAATGAGTTGTTAACTCTTAATCAACGCTCCAATTTTGGGGTTTGACGACCTGACTGGTTATAGCCGTTTATAATGCCTCTATAGAGTTTGAATTTTCAAGATATGTAAGTTATATATACCTCTTCATCAGTAGTTTTAGTATTGTCAAAAAAGCGTTTTGAGCATCTGAATCATTGTGAAGTATTATATTTACCCGGGAGATATTAAATATTGTTACGCAAAGGAAGATTAGTCACAAAGGACTTTGCAATTGCAATATTTAACCTGCAAATTTAAAATGTAACTAACGATAAGATACTGGATCATAAAAACGCTTTATTCAACACACACAAGCCTTATGTATACATTCAGAAGTCAGTTCAAATATCAGTTTTCATATCCACTTCCACTCCGCACTAGAACGGATCACTTTATGTACATTTCTGTTAAGAATCAGTGTCTGTTCCTCTGTTAAATTCAGAGAGTGAGCAAATTCGTGAAGTTTCCTTATACTGTAAATATATTTCAGGCAGTCGCCATCTACCAAAGTACAACATCGAATATCTAGGTACGTCAGTTGTATAAGCCCCGCCCCTATGCTTGCCACACCCCTATTAGTGACAAACTTGTTTTTAGCCACACGCAGACTGGTAAGGTTTTTCAGATTTATACTTATGTGGTGCAAGGCTTGATCCGTACAGTTTGTGCCACTGATATTTAATGTGTGCAAACAAGTCAAAGTCGTTGCAACCTTAATGATATCACAATCTTTAACTGTTTTGCAGTACATTAAATTCAGGTGTTCCAGATGCGTGAATTTCAAAAAGTCGTCAATCTCTGCACTGTCTATGTTTGTCATGTATGCGACCATGAGATAGCGTAACTTTGGTAAACCTGCTTCCTTCAACCACCTTTTGGGCCATCTATATTTCCATATGGCGAGCTTGGTCAATGCGTGAGGTAGTTTACGAAGATCGACGACGTTGTCGAAATGTTGAACACCATATATTGCAATGTTTCTAATATTTGGGCAGTGTTCGGCCAAGTCGTCCAACATCGAATTAGACAGCAAAGGTGTTCTCACACGGTTTCCTAAAACAGTAGATGTAGGAAGAAAAGTTAATATTCTGCATTTCATATTCATATAAGAAGTTAATATATTTGGGTCACGTAACAATTGTTAAAGAATGAAATTAAAATTAAAAATTGCAAAAATACATTATATCGTTCAATAACGGCACTTTAGACAATGACACAAATCGAAAAGTATCGGTCCTTAAATTCTTTTTGGGAGTATACATGTATCATACACAAAACAAAAAACACTAGAATAACAATTAAATTGTTAACATTTCAAATCATGTGTTGTTTAATCATTACCATATTTATGACAATATGTGTGGCACTTTTTTATGCTGTTTCTTTCCGGTACAGTTGCTTTTTCTGGAATAATCTATTTGCACAAAAATAACGATTTTTCAATATTACAAGAAGATCGATAGATGCTCCCTTAAGTGTGGATGCTTGTGAGAACGAAGTAGTATCAAAAGGGGAAATGTACGACAATAATCAACTTATATATAACCAGTACATTTGAAAACGTAACCTTTGGCATCTTTTGAATGTCTAGAGATGTTAAAATCCTCTTGCAAAATGTGTTAACTGAAAAAAGTAGAACAAATATTATGCAACTGTTTATCGCGATTGGTTAACCTTTTGGACAAAGAGACTTGTATACTAACATAAAATACAATCTTGATTTGAAAATTTTTCCAGCGGACTAAAATAAGAGAAAATCAAAAGATGTTGTGGTGTTGTGACTTTAAAGTAGAATATCGCTTAAGCCGGTGCTAGGAGGCGTGAGAGGTGTTGCACTCTACATTACCTCTCATGCACAGACTCAATAAAACCGAGTCTGCTACTTTATCTCTTGTTTGTGTTTGTTGCTTCCAAGGGATCCCCTTGTCACTATTAATCATTTACACTAGCGTTTGTTTAGTGCTGTGTGGCGGCCGTAAAAAGCTGTCACGACTACAAATCAGTAGTGTTACTTGTCCTTTGAGATCATCAAGCCCAGTCTGTGTGGCTTTAA